>VWPU01001693.1:0-14857 GCA_013398955.1 Callaeas wilsoni | reverse complement strand
GAATTCCAGGCGTGACCTCAGCACACAAATTAATTTGCATTAAATGCTTTTAAGGGGATGAAAATAAGCAAGCCAGATCCCGTGAAAAGTAGATTTTCCTTTATCCATCCAGGTTTGCTGGGATTTGTGTCCCATCCGCCTGCAATTCCCACACGGAAACGGAATTCCTCTGAATTCCTGGGATTTGCACATTTTCCCTGTGTTGAAGTGGAGGGTCTCGAGCTTGTCCTTGCTGCCAGTAGGATTAAACCGGGATAACCGATGGTGAATCCGCTGCCAGGACCCTTCCAAATCCATGGATTTTGCCGCCGTTCCAGGACCTCCCCTCCTGGATGTTGTTGCTCGTGTCCAGCTCAACAAACCGTGACTCACGAGGGGAAAATCCCTCCGTTTTCCCAGGAGGCTCCTTCGGAGGCTGCCGCTCCGTCTGCCCATTGAGAGCCGCTTCCTGACCATTCCATGGAAAGTTTCCTCGGCTCCTTTTCGGCTCCTCGCTCCCGGATAACGATCTCAGGTTTATAAATAGGGTTGGAGCAGGGAAATCCCACCTGGGAGCAGCGGGAGCGAGCTGGAATAGGATGGAAGTCCTGGAGAGGGACCCCCTCCTTCCCTGCTGGATCAGGGGAGAGGTCGGGATAGTAGGGAGCTCAGCACCTCTTCTAAAATCCAAGGAATACTTTGGAAAATGGGGGTGTTTGCTCCCTGCCTGCTGCTGGAGGGAAGCGGCTCTGCCAACACTACGCAGGAATTTAGACCGGGAACGGAAAAATTGCCATGAAATAGAAATATCCATACAATAGGAATATCCATAAAATACAAATATCCATAAAATATAAAAATCCATCACATATCTTCATCCCACAGGAGCTACTGGTGGGAAGAGGTAAAAATGGAACACTAATCCAAGGAAAAATGCTGTGGTGAAGGCCAATTCCAAGAAATTGCAAAGATTTCCCAGATTTGCTGTGGCTGCACCTGGATCCTGGGAAGTGTCCAAGGCCAGGTTGAACACTGGGGCTTGGAGCTATCTAGGATAGCGGGAGGTGTCCCTGAGCATGGAATGAGAGGAAATTTAAGGTTCTTTTCCTCCCAGACAATTCCAGGATCCTGGAGACCTTCTGTTCTGGAGCTAGGCTGAGAGAGCTGGGAATGTTCCCCTGGAGAAGGGAAAAATCCAGGGAGAGCTCGGAGCCCCTGGCAGGGCCTGAAGGGGCTCCAGGAGAGCTGGAGAGGGACTGGGGACAAGGGATGGAGGGACAGGACACAGGGAATGGCTTCCCACTGGGAAAGGGGAGATTGGGGTGGGATCTTGGGAAGGAATTCCTGGCTGGGAGGGTGGGGAGGGGCTGGGCTGGAATTCCCAGATTTGCTGTGGCTGCCCCTGGATCCCTGGGAGTGTCCAAGGCCAGGTTGGACATTGGGGCTTGGATCCGCCTGGAATAGTGGGAGGTGTCCCTGCCCAGGGGATGTCCAGGATGAACTTTATTATCCTTGGAATCCCAGAATCTTTAACACTGGAAAAGCCTTCTGAGATCCAATCCAACCATTCTCAGCTCAGCCAAGGCCACCACTGATCCATGTCCCCAGGTGTCGCGTCTGCATGAATTTTAAATCCCTTCAGGAATGGTGACACCACCACATCCCTGGGCAGCTCCAAGTCCTGACCGCCCTTTCCGTGGAGAAATTTTCCCAAGATCCAACCTGAGCTTCCCCAGGCCCAGCCTGAGGCCGTTCCCTCTCCTCCTGTCCCCATTCCCTGGGAGCAGATCCCAAATCCCCCTCTTCGCTGATGGTCTCCAGTGGTGTTTTCCCCACTCCATGCTCCAATCCCTGGATGAATCCATGTGTTTTCCATGCCCTCCCAGCTGGTTTGCTCTCACTCTCCCTCTCCACCTCTTCCTGTGTGTTCCTCCCTTTCCCTTTCCTTGGTTGGGAGTCAGGATCCTTTTTCCATGTAGCATTCCAGAGTCCTGGGCGCACTCATTCCCAAGGGAGAGTTTCATTTGGGAACCCCATGGCACTTCTGAGTTATCGGAATTATTTTCCAGGAATGGTGCCCTTTATCCTTTATCCTTTGTCCATTATCCTGGATCCTCTCGTGCTGCCGAGGAAAAGCAATTTCCATGTAAAATAAGCTACAGACATTCCCTATTTTTTATTTTATTTTGTCATTCCCGCGTCTCCAAACTTTTTCCAGATGATTTCATCATTCCCTCTTTCCTGTTTGGGAAACTGAGGCACAGAGAAGGATTTCTCAAATGCCTGGCAATCCTCCTTGTCCTGTGCACTGCTTCCCTTCCCAAGTGGATTCAACTCCGTATTCCATGGATGCAGATCCCACTGGGATCCCGGGACACCTGGGAGACAGATCCAAAGGTTAATTATTACGGTCTCGTCTAATTGTGGAAGTCGTTTTTGCTCCCAGAAATTTCCTGGAGCATGGCTGGGATAAATTCTGATCCACAAGGACTTTCTCTCCCCTGCTCCTAAATGACTGGAGTACTCCAGAGGTTCGTTCTTATGGGATTTAAGACAGATTTGGGAATTTTATCCTTGCTCATGGCAGAGGGTTTGGACTATTTGACCTTTAAAGTTCCCTCCCAACCCAAATTATTCCAGGATTTTGTGACAAATGGATCAAAATAATTCAGGGATTTCTGTGCCAGGGCTCTGCCTCTCTCCCAAGTTCCCAGGGAAGGACTGGGCTGCATCCACATCCCTATTTTTAGGCTGTGGATTCATCCCACCTCTCCCGGTGCTTGTCTGGAATGCTTAAATTGGTTCTTGGCTCTCCCAGATTTTCCTGATGGATGGAGCAGGGCTTGGCCATCTCCAGAAAACAATTTTGGGATTAAAAAGCAGGGAGCACGCTGGGCTTTTGGAATGTCATCCACCACCTCAGAGTTTTTCCAGAAAAAAGCCAGTTTGGACCATGAATTTCAGCCCAGTTTGATCCCGGTGCGTCCCCATTTTGTGTTTTATTTGGCCAAAAAATGGCAAAGGGACTCTCCAATATTTCCCAAGGAATCTGGGGACACTTTCTGTCTTCGTGCACATTCCCGAGGGCTGGATTGAACCGCGGAGAAGGCACAGGAGGCCCGCTTCTCCCAGATCCGGGAAAGCAGGGAAAAGAGGGCAGGAACGCGCTCCGTGTGTGGCCTCCGGAGTCCTCTCCTCCAGGAAAACTGTGGCAAGATGTCCAAGCCCGGGGCTCAGCACCAGGAATTTGGGAGTTCTCCTTGACCGTGCTTTGGCCTGGGATGAGCAGCTCCCACGTGGTTCCTTTCCATCTCCCCCATCCACAAAAAAAAAAAAAAAAAAAAAGTCGGAAAAATCCTTCCCCCATCTGGAGGATTAAATGTTTAGGAGGGAATCCAAGCTCCGCTGAAAGCGGTGGCAAAGCTCCCAGCGTTTCACCGGGAAAAAATTTCCAAGCGCTAAGTGCTCCCGAGCTTTGAAAGGGAAATTTTGGAGGCTTTCAGCTACTGCCCAAAATCAGGAGAGGCCTGGAGAAATCCATGGATCCGCTGCTATCTCGGAGCCATCTCCCTTCATCTTTCCTTTGAAAGTTGGACGTGGGTTGGAACCAAAGCCGCGAATTGGAGCATTCCTGAATTTTGGGAACGTTTGAACTCCGGGCTGGATCTGCAGTGGGAAATGTGCTTTATCTCGATAACCCAGGGCAAACAAAACCCTCCATCTGGGGATTTTGGGAAGCGGGGAGGGTCTGCATGAAGTTTTCCAGGGGGAATGTTAAGCTCAGCTCATCCCTGCGTTCCGCTGCTTGGATCCTTATCTGTCCGTCAACATGAGGGTGAAATGCGGGATCTCTGTAGGGAGAGAGGCAGGAAAATCCACGGACTCTTGGGAATTTCCAAAAATGAAGCTGAGAATGGGAAGTGTTGCTAGAGAAAGGCCTGGATTTGCTCGATGTGGGCTCTTTCCTGCCACTGGGAATTTTTTCAGGATTAGCAAGTGACCACATTAAAGGTTAAGAGCCACTTAAACACCCTCCAGAACTGGATGGATTTTGATTAATCGCCGTCTCCAGCATTCCCTAATTCCCATCTTGTCCGTGGGCTGAGAGTATCACCCAGCGGCAGATAAAATTCCTGCCATTATCCTGGGAAAAAAAAAAACCCCAGTGACAGGCCTGGAACTGGGAATGATGGGACTTCAAACTCTCTTTTTCTGGCTGAACCAACATTTTTTTTTTTAAACAGTGTTTTTTTTAAACAGTGGGAACAGGCGAGAGGATAAGGAATGATCCATGCATTTTCCTGCCTCCCATCCATGCCCTTTGGCCTCCCAAAAACCTCCCTCACGCTCCTGGCTGTGCCCAGGGTGAGGATTTATTGTGGAATTCCTGGCCCAGGGCAGGCTGGGGGATATTTTGGGAGCCAGGCCTGGCTGACGAGTCCTAACAAGGCCAAGCTTAGAGCGCAGACATCAGCCGTGACTCAACAGGATGTGCTGGGCCTAAGCCAGGCCTAGGCCGCTGTTCCTGGCCTTAAGCCAGGCCTAGGCCGCTGTTCCTGGCCTTCTGAATCACTCATGGAAAAAAAAAAAAAAGGGAATTAAAAAAAAGCCATCTCCCCTGTTGCCAGCGTTTTCCATCTGTTTTTAACTTGGGGATGGCCTTTGGAAGGCAGGGGAGGCTTTTCTTGGGATTTAACTCCACAAACATCTTGGAATACGCACGGCAGCACGGCTGGCTCGGGGCTTTGGGGGTTTGGCTACTGGGATGTTTTTTGGGAAGCAGGCAAGCAGAAAAGGCTCCGTAAAAGTGGCGTGGATGTAGTGCAGGGGGATTTTGGGGTCCTAGGAGGGCTCTGTCTCCAAGGAAAAAGTGTTTCCTTCCTGAGGAAAGGTTTCCGCATTCCTCTCGGGGAATGCAGGAGTCGAAACGGGGCCGCTGCTTCTCCTGGGTTGTCACCAGCAGGAAAACACTTTGGGAATTTCCCCCGTGCCAAGGCGTGGCCTGGAGAGCTTGTGGCTGCTCCATCCCTGGAAGTGCCCAAGGATAGGCCTTGGAACAACCTGGGATAGGGAGTGGCACCCCTGTCCATGGAAGAAGGGTTGGAATGGGATAATCCTGAAGGTCCCTTCCCACCCAAACCATTCCATGATTCCATGTTTTGCTCTGGGTGACTTCCCGCCACCCCCTACTCTCACACAGGGAATCTCTCCAGCTTTTCCCTGCCCGCTTTCGGATATTCCCTGTGTCCAGGCTGATACTCTACAGTGGACAGGAATTTTTTTCCCTGTGGATGAGCCTTTCCTTTGGAGCAGAGGACATTCCTTGCAGGAAAAGAACCATTTATTGACGAGTGGATCACATGGAATTCAAATGCTAAGTCGAACTCACACTTTTACGGCAAAACCCATCCAGATAAAGTGAAGGAAGCTCAGGAATGATGATGTTTTCCCTCCTGGAATATCAGCCCTCCGCAGGGCTGGATTGCTCTGCTCACTTTGAGCAGCTTTTTTGGGAGAGGCCACTGAACCTGGGAAATTTGGGAGCCAAATTTGTGCCTCTCCTGGCTCAGGCAGCGAATCCGTGGCCAAGCAGTAAAAACCTGGATGGAAAAAGCAGGGAATATTTCAAGGAATCACGGGCGGGGGCAATTTTTGAGGGAGATTCATTGCCTGGATAAATCTCAGCTGGAGAAGAGCTCTGGATCTCTAGAGGGAGAAATGATGGATTACAAATTGATCCCAAATCAAGAAATTCCTGCTGTTGTATAGAAAAAGGATTAGGAAAATATCCTTCCAGTGGAGTTAAATAGTTCGGGGTTGGCAAGAAATTTATGGATAAACTGGAGATTTCCCTTGGAATATGAGTGGGATGATAAGAGGGATGATACAGAAGTAAAACTCAGATGAATCCAAAGAAATGGGTGAAGAAGAAGCCAATTTCCTTGGAATACTTGGAATATATCAGGAATTACATGGAGAAAGAAAATAATTTTTGTCCAAAAGTTTTCCAAAGGAAATTTGGGTTGGAATTTAGGTTCATTTTCCCGAGGTGAAGGAGGCAAAGCTCCTTTGGGAATAAAAGTTGGAATCTCCATCACTCCAGCCTTTAGGAGGGGGCTGGATCTACCAAAAATATCCAGGAGAAGATGGGAGCAGGGGACAGACTGGAAGAGCTCCTAAAATTCCTCACAGAAATTTGAGTCCCATGTTTAGAAAGGGATCCCAGGAAAGGACCAGAGTAGAAAGGAAAGGAAACTTCGGAAGGAAAAGGGATTAGAAAGAGGAGGCACAGGGAAGGGAATCAAGGAAGGGAAAAGAGGCACAAGGAGAAGTACCTGGGCTTCAGGAAGGACAGCAGTGGAATTCCTTGGATTGACTCGTCCGGAAGAAAACCTGTGAGAATAAACAGCAGGGATCAACTTCGGGTTGGCCAAGGGTGAAGAGAAAAAAGGATCTCATTCCAGAGCTTCTTTTCCCGACTCCGTGGATGAGGGCAGTGGGATCTGGGCTGGTCCAAGGAAGCCAAGCCGGACATCCCAAGGCACCACAGGACAGCAGCAGGAGAAGCAGCCACATCCCTATCCATGCGTTTGCGTTCCAAAAAATCCCCTCAAATCCAGCTCACTGCTGATGACTCCAGGAAAAAATTGGAATAGCAGGCACAGTTCTTCTCTGAGAATCCTTCTCCACACAGGAGTTACTCTTGAATCCCACTAGGAATTAGTTCCATTGAGCTCCACTCGCTGGAACTTCATCCAGAGGAGCCAGATCCTGGAACTGGAATGGGAAGTAGGAACTTTCTCAGAGGTTGGATTTGCTCAGGAGTTACACCAGGATTGCTCCTGAAAATCAGCTCTGCATCTGCTCAGGATTTTGGTTTTCCTGGGGTCCCCAGTTTGGGAAGGACATGGAAGTGTTCCCACCCACCAGAGGAGGCACCAGGATGATCAGAGGGATGGAGCAGCTCTGCTGTGACGAAAGGCCGGGAGAGCTGGGAATGTTCCCCTGGAGAAGGGAAAAATCCAGGGAGAGCTCCGAGCCCCTGGCAGGGCCTGAAGGGGCTCCAGGAGAGCTGGAGAGGGACTGGGGACAAGGGATGGAGGGACAGGACACAGGGAATGGCTTCCCACTGGGAAAGGGGAGATGGGGGTGGGATCTTGGGAAGGAATTCCTGGCGGGGAGGGTGGGGAGGGGCTGGGCTGGAATTCCCAGATTTGCTGTGGCTGCCCCTGGATCCCTGGCGGTGTCCAAGGCCAGGCTGGACACTGGGGCTTGGATCCACCTGGGATGGTGGGAGGTGTCCCTGCCCATGGCAGGGGTGGCATTGGATGAGCTTTAAGGTCCCTTCCCACCCGAAACATTCCATGATTCCATGATTGCGTAAATCCGGTGCAGCCACGTCCCCTCCCTGGGGACACTGTGACAAATTCCAGCCTCACGGCACAGGTCGCTCCTGGTTGTATCTTCTCGGAGTAGGAACCTTGGAAGCGGAGCCTTCGCGCTGCCGTCTCCGAGGGACAATCCCACGGAAACGGGCGCTCCCAGGCAGCCAAGTGCTGTCCCTGCCGCCCTGCCTGGGGGAAATTTTCCAAGGAAAAGTGACGGGAAGGCCAAGATGTCCCTGAAGTTCCCATTTCTGTTCATTTTGCAGCCAAAACCTGGCACCCACCAGGGGAATTTCCCTCTCCCTCTCCCTGGCTCGGGATGGGAAACATTTCTCCAAAATTTTTTCTTCTTCTTTCCCAATTTTTTTCCCTTTTTTTTTAATGTTTCCCTTGGGAGGCCACAGGCAATCCAGGCCATGTTTCAGGGAGCTCCAGGGAATTGTCGGTGACTCAGGAGGATGCAGAACATTTCACCCCTCACTGCCACATTTTCCAGCCTCGGACCCATGGGGCACTGGAAATCCCGGGAAATTTTGGAAAGGATGGAAAGAAATGACAAATATCTGGTGAACTTCTGGATGGCCTGGCACTAAAACCGGTCATGGACAGGTCAGGGTGGGTGCAGCCAGATGAATTTTCCCAGTTGGATTTTCAGGAAAATATGGATGTGGAATCTTCCTTGGATGGAGCCCTCCTTTTTTGCTCCATTGTCCCTTGAGGAGCACGGTATCCAAGGTAATATCCAAGAGGAAGAATCATCTCCCATTCCTGGAAGAAGCCACTGGATCCCAAGAAAATCCAGTTGTTCCTCTGTTTCTCCATCTCCACGAGTCTCCAGTGCCTTTGGAAAAGGTTCTGGAGCCAAAGGGGGAGACTGGAAATGCCAGGAGAAAGGAATGTTTTATCTTGTGGACATTCCCACTCTCTGGCACACGGACAAGGGATCCGAGCTCCCAGTGGATATCTGGGAAGTGGATCCTGGACCCCAAGCACACCCCAGGATTTCTGGCACACGGACAAGGGATCCGAGCTCCCAGTGGATATCTGGGAAGTGGATCCTGGACCCCAAGCACACCCCAGGATTTCTGGCACACGGACAAGGGATCCGAGCTCCCAGTGGATATCTGGGAAGTGGATCCTGGACCCCAAGCACACCCCAGGATTCCTGCTCCATGTCTTTGCTTCCCAGGTGCTCCCGGATCGCTGTGTGGGGGCAGGGCTCGACCCCAGATGTTGGATCAAGGTCCTGCCAGCCAGGAGGATCCCGGAATGCCGGTGGAGACCGGGATGGGCACAATCCGGGAGCTGGGATGCAAAGCTTTCCCGGCTGGGTGGTTTAGAGGAGCAGAGCCCGGGGTGGGGGCGACAGTGGAGCTCTCCTTTGCTAATCCAGGGAAAACCAGAGAAACAGGAAAGTTCTCGTAGATACTCCTCGTTCCCAAGGGAGATTCCAGCACTTTTTTTGCTGGATAAAAACTTTTCCGGGACCCTGAGCTTGGAAGCATCTCAAGATGCTTCCAGATCTCAAGCTCCCAGACTGAGCCCTCAACGGGCTGTGCCACCGCCTCAGGACAAGCTGGAAGTGCAGGGAACATGGAAAACTGGCAGGAATTCCGGAGCCCGGCGTTTGGATATTCCCACCTCCTAAGTGGACTTTTCCGGCAGGCGGGAAAAGCACAGCCTGTCCCAGCCGCCGGTGTGTGACCTCGGAGTGACAGATTCCACCCGGGACACGGCATTCCACCCAGGAGCTCCACATCTCCCTTCTTCCTTCTCTTCTCACCTTTCCTTCTTTTTTTTTTTTTTATTTCCCTTTATAAATAGAATTTGCTGCGTTTTTGCCAGTAAAAACCAGGAAAAAGTCAGGCTGTTCCCTGTAATTCCAAACCTGCCCAGGGTTGGAATTCTCCCAGTAGGGTCATGAACTCTTTTCCATACATCCCAGGCCTCTATTTTTAACCTGGAGCTGGCACCGGGACGTTTCCTTTGCTGTTCCAAGGGGAAAATCGGGAACAGAAAATGGCCTAAAATTTCAGCGCTGTCACACATTCCCAAGAAATCCAGGTGGGGGTGTGATCCTTAACCTGGAACAAGGAATTTAAGAATCATGGAATGGGTTGGGTGGGAAGGGACCTTAAATCCCATCCCATTCCCACCCCCATCCATGTTCAGGGACACCTCTCATTATCCCATGTGAATCCAAGCCCCAGTGTCCAACCTGGCCTTGGACACTCCCAGGGATCCAGGGGCAGCCACAGCAAATCTGGGAATTCCAGCCCAGCCCCCCCCCCCCCCCCCAGCCCGGAATTCCTTGCCAAGATCCCACCCCAATCCCCCCTTTCCCAGTGGGAAGCCATTCCCTGTGTCCTGTCCCTCCATCCCTTGTCCCCAGTCCCTCTCCAGCTCTCCTGGAGCCCCTTCAGGCCCTGCCAGGGGCTCCGAGCTCTCCCTGGATTTTTCCCTTCTCCAGGGGAACATTCCCCGCCCTCCCAGAGCAGAGGGGCTCCAGAGCCCTTGGAGCAACTCCATGGATGGGGGCTCCACTCCTGCCCTGGGCAGCTGTGCCAGGCCTGGAGATCCTGATCCACGCAGAAATTTTCCCCAATATCCAACTTTAACCCAGCCCTGTTCCCAACTCAAGACCGGCTCCTCTCATCCCGTCCCTGTCCCTCAGCTGAGTCCATCCCACCCGGAACAATCTGGAAGGTGGGAGCCAGCGGGAGGAATCCTTTGTAGCTTCTCCGGCTCCGGGAAACCAGGGAATGCTGTTCCCAAAACCATTTGGCCCGAAGGCTCGTGTCCATAGGGACTTCCCAAGATCCGTCGGGAGGGCTGAACTTCCATCCGTGTGTCCAACCAGGATAAAGCCCACGTGCCAAGGCAATAAAAGCAGCCTCGGAGGCACATTCCTTTGCTTTCCGGCTCCACGCCCAGCTTGACTCATCCCCATCCATGCCCATTCCCTCTTTTCCTCCCGGAGCTGACTCCAAAGGCAGATTTCTGGGCCAACATCTGGAGCTCGGTGGCCGCGTGAGGGCCGGGACCTGCTGGAGTCATCGTGTCCCAGCATCTTGAGAGACGCTTAGTCCAAGGTCAGGGTCCTGGAAAAGTTTTTATCCAGCAAAAAAAGTGCTGGAATCTCCCTTGGGAACGAGGAGTATCTACGAGAACTTTCCTGTTTCTCTGGTTTTCCCTGGATTAGCAAATCCACGGAGCAGAAGAAGCCGTGGCCTCTTCCTTGGAACAGGAGCAGCGTGAAGGCACAAAATACGGAATAAGGGGAATTATAAACTCATGGATTGGCTGGAATGTGGTTTATTCCCTCAGCCCTTGAGCCATTGGGAAGAGGGGAATGTGAGGAGGATGGAGAAGGAAAGGAGGGAGGGGATTTTCCAGGAGCTCTGTAGGAAAAGTGTCCATATGAAGGTTTTGGTGGACGAAGACATTTTCCTTCCGTTAACAGCCCGCGATCCAAGGGAAGGTTATCCCGGAATATCCCTGACTGTGGTTCGCTTCTCCTCAGCCACCGGCTCCCACCTTGGAGCACAATCCTCCCATCCCTGCAAACCTTCCCAGGGAATCAGACAGATGAGATCCGTGTTCGGGAATAGTTTAGGAAGCGGTGGCACTCCTGCTTTGTCCTTCCTTCTCATCCTGGAAAGGCTTCGATCCATGAATCCCCAGGTGTTTGCATCAGGAGTTGGACTCCAGTGATCTTCATGGATCACATCCTTCCAGGATGTTCTGGGATTCCACGATTCCATGATTCCATGATGATTATGAGGGGTGTGATCCAATTCCCTGCGCACGGCCAAGAAGCTGTGGGATACCCGAGGTGCCCACATGGGAACGGTTGGAGCAACGGAAGATCCTGGGAATTCTGCGCTGCAGTGGGAGGCGCAGAGCAGCGGATTGAGCCAATTTCCTGGAATTCCTCTTTTCCAGGCAAGCGAGACATGCTAATCCCTGTAATATTCCCAGAACATTGCAACACCATCCGAAGGCGCTTCCAGCAGCTGTTGCAGACACCACCTTCCACAGTATTCCAGGTGGGATTCCTGGCTTTGCCAGTGGCTCCCAATCCTGTCAACTCCCCCGTGCCTCAGTTTACCACCTCCAAACTGGGAACATAAACGCAGGTGGGTTCTCCCTGTGCCACGGATTTGGGATTTTTTGGGATTTGATGGTGGCAGCAGGCAGGACAGGGAAGTTCTTTCCATGGAAGCAGGAGGGAATTCCTTGCGGTGTCCAGAAAGAGCCCCTGCATTGTCCTTTTCATGCCGTTTCCAGGGGAGAAATCCTGGGAATGTTCAGCAGTTTGGATAGCGGACTTAGGGGAAAGGAGCAGGGAAAGGTGGCAGCTTTCCTTGCTTTATTCCTGACCTCGGCTTTGCTCCGATGAGTCACTGGAGTGAGTCACGGGCAGTGGCTCATCCATGGCATTTTCCCCCCTTTCCCGGGATTTGTGCCATGAACTCCTCCAGGCTCCTTGGAATTGGTTTCAGTTTTACTGAGAGGAGGGAAGGCTTTGTCCAAATTCCACCAATTTTCAGGATCCTTGGAGCTGTCTGAAGGGAATTTTGAGGCAATTTTGTGCATCCCTCCTGTCCAAGTGCTTCCTGTCTCTTTTCCTCCACTTCCTTGTCCCACAGATCTCCCACCCCACGGATTTCGCTCCGATACAGCCCGAACTTCTTGGTTTCCTTGGATCACTCCAGGATGTTTGGGACACAGACAGGAGCAGGTGATGAGGGTTTGGAGCTCATTCCCGGAACTGCGGAAGGGGGACCGTGGATGAAGGGCTGGAATCACATAACAGGACGATCTTCCAAATCCCAGGTTTACATGGAATTTGTGCTTTGTCTCATCCTTTGGGGAAGAGATTGTCCCTCTGTGCCGGGCACTGGTGGGGTCACACCTGGAATTCCATGTCCACTCCTGGCCAGGACGTGGAAGGGCTGGAGCGTCTCCAGGGAAGGGAATGGAGCTGGGAAGGGGCTGGAGCACCAGGAAAAGCTGAGGGAGCTGGGAAAGGAGCTGGAGAAAAGGGGGATCCAGAGGGATCTTTTCCCTCTCTGAAATTCCCTGACAGGAGGGTGCAGCCGGGGGGGGGATCTGGGATCTGCTCCCAGGGAAAAACAGGACAAGAGGGAAGGGCCTCAAGCTGTGCCAGGGGAGGCTCGGGTTGGACATCAGGAGGAATTTTTCCATGGAAAGTGTGGTCAGGCATTGGAATTGCCCAAGGAATGGTGGAGTCTCCATCCCTGGAGGCATCCAAGGAACACCTGGATGTGGCACAAAGTTTTTCTGGGAATCTGTGCCAAGGCCTCACCATCCTCAGAGGGAGGAATTTTTCCTGGTATTCAGGAATTTTCCCTGCCCTTTGTGTGCCTTTTATGCCAATCCCAAGTGGATCCTTTGTCCCTAAATTGGATTTTTGGGATCCCACTTTGAAGCCTCTTATTATCCCTGCTGGTTGAACTGGGACTGTGGGAGCTGATCCCTCAATTCTAGGGATTATCCAAGAGTATCTCCAAGGACTCTCTGAAATTCCCTGACTGGAGAGGGCAGCCAGGCGGGAATGGTCTCTTCTCCCAGCAATCCCTGGATTTATTTATCCGCTCCTGGAGCTGGAAATCTTTCCCTTGGAGCGCAATCCTCACTTTTGGTGAGGTCTCTGCTCCAGGAATGGAAGCGCTGGGATTTTTTTTTTCCCTTCAGGATGCACGAGGACAAGGGGCCTTGGAATCCTGGCTGTTTTCCAGAGCAGAGCAATATTCCTGACTTTATTCCCTATGCCAAGTTGGTCAGTGGAAGGACAGCCTGGAAATGGCTTGGAAAACAGGAAGGGAAGAAAGGATTGGATTCCCAGACCTACCTGGCTCCTGTCAGGACAGTGGAAGTTTTCCATCTTTCCCAGGAAATACCAAAAGTGCTCCTAAAAATGGTTGGGTGGGATTTGAACTTCTTCGAATCAAGGAAATTCCTGAATCCACATCTTTTTTTTTGGGATCAATGAGGGTGTGAAGGGAATTTGTTGATTCTCCTCTCATTCCATGCCTAAGTTTACATTCACAAGGGGAATGGCTTCCCAGGGAAGGGATAGATGGGATTTTGGGAAGGGATCATCCTGTCCCTGATCCCTGGGAGTAAATCCTGACCCCCACCAGCTCCTCCCTCCTGTCAGGGAATTGTGGAGAGCCGGAAGCTCCCCCCGAGCCTCCTTTTCTCCAGGCTGACTTGTGGGAACACTCGATCATGGAAAAACCTCTGGAAAGCGCATCCCGGGATCCATTCCCCCTTGGATTGGGATCCCTCACGGAGAACAAGGCGAGTTTAAGTGGTCTGGACTAACAAAGACCAGGATCAGCCCTGAGCACGCCCAGCAAGCTGGGTCCTGGAAGGGCAAAGTTTAACAAGAGAGCGAAGCACCATCGGCATGTGGTCGATCTTATTCCCAGCTTTATCCCAGAAATCCTGCTTTTCCAAGCCCTTGTGCACCAGAATTCCCAGCTCTGGACCTGCCTCCGGCCAGCTGAGCCCCTGAATTCTCTTCGGATGACCCAAACCACCTCAGGGAGAGCTTTTTTGTGGTTCTCCGGCCACTTTCCCTCTCTGAAGTTGCCTCAGCTTTGCTTCCCTTCCCATGGCAAGTGTGGGATTCGCTGCTCCGGTTGGGAAATGCCGGAGGAGGGCCTGGCTGGGAGAGCAAACCCAGTCCAGCTCTTCTGCCGGCGATTTGGGGCATGGATGCCTTGGATCCAATCCATGGGCTGGTTGAGCAAGCCTGGGTGAGCCAGAGAGGCGAAATTCTCCGGAGAAATGAGGTTTCCCTGCCCTCCATGGAGGTCCTGCAGCCCAGCTGTGGGAGGGAAGCTGGAAGTTTGGGATTTGTGGGATTCAGGAGGGGAAGGAGACTCATCCCCGGTCTGTCCGGTGCAGACCGGTCCGTGACCACAGTGGTCAGGCCCTGCGCTCGGGGCTGGGCTGACGGAATCTCCATCCCAAAATCCTTGCTCTGGGCATGACCCTGACTCATCCCTCGTGGTTTCCTGGAGGGACGGGGACAGCTTCGGATGCAAGTGCCTGGAATTGTGACAGGGCTCCCGCCAAGGAGTTTCTGCAGCCTTGTGGGTGTTGCCTGTCCTGGGAGAAGCTCCAAATTTAGGGAGAAAGCTGGAAAGTGGGAGGTGGGGTGGGGAAATCCAGACGGATCGGGTTGGAGGGTCAGCTTGGGCAACGTGGTGCCTCCACACCCCGTGGCTGGTGTGGACTGGGAAGGAGTTCCTGGAATTCTTTCCTTAAAAAAGAAATCAGGAATAACTGTTTTCCTTTCAAAGGGACCCTGGACAATCATGGACCAGGACTCTGGAGTCAGGCAGGAGACAAAGAGAAAATCATGGAATGGTTTGGGTTGGAAGGGATCTTCACAATCATCTGTTCCACCCTGGCACCTTCCACCATCCCAAACTGCTCCAGCCCGGCCTTGGACA